>CM044004.1:95448617-95464730 GCA_024085815.1 Flaveria linearis
TTTTTGTGCGGTTTTTTGGTTTTAGAGGGTGGGTTTTTTTTTGGTGTGCTTTAACGATACCAGGACGATTTAAAGAATTCGGTATTCGATTATATGGTTCTCGACAAGCCATGACGATAATGAACATACTAACACTACATAGTAAAAAGAAAAACGGTGAAATTCCCACCACGTAGCGCGGGGGAAAACTAGACTTTTTTGTTTTGGTTTTATTATTTTTTTATTTTTTATTTTTTTAATACGAGTTTTTTTATATTGGTGGACAATACCGGTGGTGTGTCATTGGTATTACTTCGCATAGTTTTACGCCCCCGCCGCAACGCGCCGCCGCAACACGGGCCTTAACATTAGTTGAAACTATTAATCTATTTATTCCTTTTTTTTCATATCAGCTTCAGTTTTATCATTTAATTTAGTTTTCTTACCGATTCCTTTTTATGGACAGGAAAGTAAACGCTGTTACATCATCGAAGTTTTCAAATAGACTTTTAAAAAAGGTTTAGACTGTGAGTCTATTCTTGTCCTTTTCCATATATATTTATTTACCTTTTTGTACAGTTTAAAAAGATTAAAACCAAAAGATTATGAATTCTAGTATTACAAGATTACTTGTCATTATGAATATATCCTAAAAAAGCTAGGTTTTATGAACTATCAAACAAATAGTCCAGCGAGTGGCACATGAGGGTGCATTCATGCTCCGATGGGAACAACACTTTGCTTTATAGTTCGGAATGGTGTTCCCAACCAAGTGGATATGGTGGCACAATATTAGTCATTTTGTACGAATCATAAATCCTTGAAAAAGAATCAAATGAAACTAGAGAACTTCATCGAGGGACAAGGTGATGGAGGAGACTGGAGAGGGATGCTAGAAAAGTAAAAGATGATAGAGATCAGCTAGACAAAAGAGGCATTTAGCTTTCTTAGTCGATTACCAAGCATATTATCATTTATGCTTATCTTAACTCATGGATATCCTCTACTCAAGATTACCTCACTTGAGTTATCTACTATGTTATATTTATTATTTGAATCAAAGTGAAGAAACTTATAACACAAACTAAAACTAGTTGTTTCTCACATGCGCTTCACAACGGGGTTGAATCCATTTTTACACAACTCGATAAAAGGCTCAGAATAGCAGCTTGTTGTGGCTGCAAACTAACCGTTTACCACACCAAAACAACAAACTTAAAGACCATTTGTTTATCGTCATTGCCTATCACCCATCTTTATTCAAGTGGCCAAATACAATATCGTGCAAGTAAAGTCAATCTAATAATCAACATTATAAACAATTTGCAGTTATAAAACAGCCAGAATCGATGGCTACTGAACAACCATTATAACCAAAAACACCAAGAATATGTCATCGCAAAAATTTCCCCATAATACTCAACAACAATCAGACAATAAAGGCTTTCGCACACCTAAAATGATAACCAAGTGCAGCCCCTGATGAACACATGGTGACCATCACATCCGTAAACATCCAGCCGGATCAGAGGTGTAACATCTCGTATTTCGCAATGTGTATTTTTATAATAATAATAATAATAATAATAATAACAATAATAACAATAATAATGATAATGATAATAATAATAAATAATAATAATAATAATGATAATAATGATAATAGTAATAATAATAATAATAACATTAATAATAAATAATAAATAATAATAATGAAGTCCAGGGGTAATTCTTGACATTTTTGAAACTCAAAATAAAACTTTCTCACATAAAATAACAAAAGGAAAACCGCAGGGACCATTCGTGTAAATATTTCAAAACCCAACCGCTCTCTCTCCTCTCCCTCGTTTTTCCGGCCGTATTTCCGGCCACCCTTCCGGCGAGCTCCGGCGAGCCCCAAACGCCCAAATAACGCGGTTTTAATTCGAATTAAAGCTTCCGACAGCCTCACGACCAAGATTCGAACATATGGACCCATTTAATTTGATAAATCATCTCGTTTACGCGTGCAATCACCGAACCCGGTTATTCCATTCAAAAATCAAATCAAATTGTGCTCCTCCGCTCAAATTTCACCTATATAATAGAGGGTAAACCTCCATAATCGAACATACAAACTTTCTGTAATCTCAATTTGATCAAACACACACACATACATCGGAATCAATCATCGTCTTCATCGTGAACCTGCAACTCAGTCGAGGCCTCTGTCCAAGCAATTTGGACCAAAATTATCAAGGGGCTTTTAGTCTAATACATCAGTCAAAGCTGTCCACGAGTTTAATTGAATTATCATCAGCCATTACACATCAATTGAGAATCTTCTGTCGTCGGGTTGTTCTTGGTTCATTCCAAACACCATTTCAAATCAAATCAGGTAATTAGACCTATATACATACTCGATTTTGGTTGGGGAATAAAAGCCCCAACATTCAGTGGGTTAATAACATCGATTTGATGTTCAGTTGGATCCAATTCGAACCTAGGGTTTATGTGAATTGGGGATGAATTGCTAATACTGTTTAAAAGAATTTTAAATGGATCCATTTCGCGGCTGAGGCCCTTGGTTCACTGGTTTGGTGCGTGTGATGTTAAACAGGAGGTCCCGGGTTCGACCCCGGGCACCCCCTTATATTTTTAAAATGCCTTTTTAAGCTTTAAAAAAATTATAAAAAATTTCTAAAAATTATAAAAATTAATTTTATAAACTCTGATTTTTTAAAGTTATCAAACAAATTTTTGTAAAATTATTTCTTTGAAACACTTAATTTTTATATAAAATATCAAATAATAAATATTATAGTTAGTTTATTTTTACAAAAATAAACTTTAAATAGTCAAAATCACTACGTTATTATTAGTCATTACGTATTCTTTCATTATGACCATTATAAAAATTTAATTTACATTTATTAAATTTAATCATTTTATAATTTAAAATCTGATAAATTATTATAAAATGGATTAATTAAGTTTTCTTTTATTGCATAAAATATATACGATTTTGAAAACTAATTGTATTTATAAAAACCTCAAAATCCTAAAACCCTAGTTCACGTCTAAATGTCAAACATAATATTGAACTTAAACCTGTAAATATATATATATTCTTAGGTACCTTGTGAGGGATTTCGTTGGAACGATTACTCGTATTCTTAATAATCATCATCCAATATACACCTAGACACCATGTGAGTAATTCTATACCCATTTTATTATTTCACACACTTTTGGGTGAAACATGTTACCGTATAAACGTTACACTTGTAAACACGTTTGATTCTTGTAAACTTATGGCAATTTAATTGTATGTTGTGATTAGTTGAATCCTGTAGCTACCATGTAATGTCGAATACATGTACAATCATTAACTATTGCTAGCCTGGCGACGTCATAGATCTATGGGCCTGACAAGCCTGCTTGGTTGATCCAAGTACACTTAGCTAATCGTATATACTTGTAAACGTTTGAGACTTGTAAAACTTTGTCAAGGTTTGATTGTGCATTCTGTCTTACATCCCTAGTTACCTTGTTCTCTAATTTACAACATGAATTGCCATCTTTTATATACTTATGTATGCAAAACTATAGAATGCTCACCAACAATATGTTGACCTTTTATTTTTAACATGTTTCAGGCAATAGTGTTATGTGGCTATGAACAATCGTAACTCTCACACTTTGACGATTCCGCCGTCAAGGTTGGGGTGTGACAGATTGGTATCAGAGCCCATAACTATAGGGATTTAGGTTATTAGAAATGGTGACCTAGACTATAGTTTATGCATGAACCTCATAGAATAATATTATTATTCTTGGAATTATATATATTGTTTGCATGCTACATAATGCTATGCCATACTTATGTGCAACTTGATGCCTTAGCATAGGTTTGCCTTATGTATGCTTAAACTTTATTATCTGTCTTCCAAAACTTATATTTGACACTTTGACTCTCCCCGAACATAAAATCTCTTAATCTTATTCTCGACGACACGTGGAATCTTATGCTTATGCTGATGACTTGGATCTTTAAACGATATGTCTAATCTATATAAATCTCATCAAGGTTTTGATTTCATGAACCTAAGAAATATTGTGTGACACATAGACACCTGTATTCTGGATTTCCTGGCAAAAGGCCTTCGGGCTAAGGCAAGCATATCGCATAAATCTCACTAAGAGACCAGTTATGTTTACCTGGGGATTTCTGGGATGAGTGATAAACTATGGTCAACGTACACAAGTTTCTAAGGTAAATGGGTCAATTTACCTTGACGTGTCAACGATTCCAAATGGTAATGCGTTACCGAATGGAACCATCCTTTTGTATCTTAAAAATCCTTGAATCTTTGAACTAGTTTATCATCAAAGTTTAAATACTTTCTCATTCTTAACCTAAATAATATTCCTGTTAATATTGAACCCATCCTACAATTCAACTCTTACGTTTAAACGCTCAACGTGTAACGTGTAACAGTATTGAACTCGGCATTTCATGTAACTATCTTCTTATCTTGACCAACGTGAACATGGATTTCAATATACCCAAAGATATTGAGAATCTAAACCATATGGTCTTTAAAAACTTTAAACCGTTACTTATGATTCCAAAATCCTCTTAAGGAAGTGTCCCATAACTAAGAACATGCAATGTTGTAAGTGGAATTTCTACATCTCGGGATACTTTGTCTAAACAAAGTGTAAATGGTGATTTGACTCGATCATTGAATCCATTTACTTGACTCGAAACATTTGTGATAATCGATTACTTATAAGTACGCGTGTCTTCATTAAGGCTATGGTTGACCTCATATCTTGAGAAGTCCTTGTATTTTCCTTTCGATTGTGAATCGAATATTCACATCTCACCATGTTGTCGAATCATTCTTGTTCTTGATTCTGTCTTCCCGATTTTAATTATCCGATTTGAACACCATCATAACAAATCCTGTTACCTCGAACTGTGACCTAGAATTTTGTAAGTATGATGTTCCTTTTTGGTTACATTGATTTAATTTGAAATTTTCTAAATTTCTAAGTGATATTCTTTTCCTTTCGTTTCTAAGTCGAACCTTGAACCGTCTGCGCCATAGGAGATATAAGGGTTTGTAAGTCAATCTATGACTAAGAACGCTCATACCTCCTAAACAATTCTAACTCATCAAAACAGGGGTGATTCCCTTACTTTGATAAACCTCTATTCGTTCCGATAAATGGTTACCAATTGTGTGTTTTATGAAATTTTATCCTCTGGATTAGGGTGATTACCTTACTTTGAGGATTGACTCCAAGTATTCTCTTTAGAATGGCTTTTCACAAATGACATGATCTCACCAAAATAGGATTGAAAACCGTACTTTGGTGACAAGTGTTAATCTTTGATTGTTTCCTTGTTATTATGAAGCTCAATCATCAAGATAGGCGTGAATTCCATACCTTGATGATAATTTCATTTTTATGGATTGTATTCTCTCAAATGAAACGATCTCATCAAAGTAGGAGTAAATTCTGGATTTGATGAAGAAGTTCATCTTGTTATATTTTGTTTTTTTTTGTAAAACTTCACCGTTAAGATAGGAGTGATTCCCCTTACCTTAATGGTGAGTTACCTCACCTTATTTCTGTGAATCCTTAACAACGAGTTGGGATCGAACTTTTTGATTGGTAAGTTAATGGTCATATCTTGGGAATACATCATCAAGTTAGGAGTGAAAACCACACCTTGATGACTAACCTCATTTCTTGATCTTCAATTTACCATGGTTATAATCGAGTGACGAGAAGCATGCAGTAACTTGAAGGGAGAATCAATGTTAGTGTTCCGACCTATCAAGCCAAAGCATGATCTCTGAACTTGAAAGAAGACCCGATCGTTTTAGGTTGATTTTGACTCCAACCTTGGAGCACTTAAATTCTTAAATCGATTTCTTCCCCTTTATTTTTATTGACTCGATCTAGCTACATCGAACCATTTATTCCTTACTTATCAACTTTCATCTTGAGATATCATCAAACCCATAAGTATAGTCTTCCTAAATAATCTTTTGTCAAATAAAGATATTATCAAATACCTCTCTTATTGTTTGATGATTACGTATGCGATCTGCATTTGGAAATTTGTTACCTTGCAAAACATGGTTACAAATATCTTTCTTATTGTTTGCATCATTTCTTGAATCGTTTTTGAATCTTTAATCTTGAAAATCATTGAAATTCTAACTTGGTTTTGAACAACAAGACTCGTTATTATCCTCACTGCGATGGGGATATAATAGTTCATAAACCTTCGTAACTTGTAGTCATGGGTTTGACATAAAAGAAAAGACGTAACTTGGTATGTGTCCAAGTGTTTCACCCCCATTTATGACAAAACCTAACCTCCGTGTTCCTATAAATCTCCTGTTTAACTTTTCATCCACTAGGTGCCTCTTATTTTAAATGTTATGATGACAATCGGTGCATTATAGACCGATTGGCTAAAAATTCAATTCGACCCATTATCTCACAACGTCGAGAAATTGACCTGTATCCGTTTCAAATATTCGTATACTATGGTATGACGTTAAAACAACGATCGTTATTTTGAACGATTGATTCATTTTCTGTTTTAATAATATTCTTAATCATCGTTGTAAACTTATTCCAAGATCTTCGTATAATGTATTATTCCTAGACCAAGGGTTGGTCAAAGGAGAAGTACATATTCACAATATATGCGTTAAGGTCGTTTCATATGATGACGTTTGGGATTCTTAAATTCCGACGGTTAACTTTTCTTACCATTGTTGTCTTTTATTGATTTCTAGACATCACCTTACCATAAAATTATATCCTGGAAGTTGTGATTTAAGTCTAACATACCATGGTAACTCGTCCTCATTTCCAACATTTTATCTCAAAACGTCTCACATTTCACTGATAGGGTTCAAATTGGCATGCATTATGCCAAGAATCTTGTAAGATTCCAGCAAGTGAAGCGCTTCATCTGTAATTAAACGTCAATCACTGTTAATTTGAACACTTATCTTTCATTTTAACTCTTTTGCTCATTTAAGTTCATTCTTAATTTCGAAACGAAATCCTTTAAAGTAGGGGAGACGGTAACATCTTGTATTAACGTTCATTCTTAATCAACATGAAAGCTTATAATGCTAACTAGAAGCCACACTTTAGACTCTCTTTTTACCTCTAATGGCTCTGCCATTGCACATAAAGTAAACACTAAAGCGGTCAACTTAATCGATGATGAATTCTCTTCTTTTGATACCCTATCAAAACCCGAAAGTTCATCAAAATATACCTCAGAAAATGAAAACACAAACTGCATCAAGAAAGAAAAAAAAGAGAATCACTATGACCTATCTGAGGCTTCATGCTCACTTTCTGATTCACTTGAGAACGTAAGGATCAAATGTAATCCAAGCGGCCTCATCTTGTCGTCACAGCCTCCTCGTAAACAAATTTCGGGACGAAATTTCCTAAAGTAGGGGAGACTGTAACATCTCGTATTTCGCAATGTGTATTTTATAATAATAATAATAATAATAATAATAATAATAACAATAATAATGATAATGATAATAATAAATAAATAATAATAATAATAATGATAATAATGATAATAGTAATAATAATAATAATAATAATAACATTAATAATAAATAATAAATAATATAATGAAGTCCAGGGGTAATTCTTGACATTTTGAAACTCAAAATAAAACTTTCTCACATAAAATAACAAAAGGAAAACCGCAGGGACCATTCGTGTAAATATTTCAAAAACCCAACCGCTCTCTCTCCTCTCCCTCGTTTTTCCGGCCGTATTTCCGGCCACCCTTCCGGCGAGCTCCGGCGAGCCCCAAACGCCCAAATAACGCGGTTTTAATTCGAATTAAAGCTTCCGACAGCCTCACGACCAAGATTCGAACATATGGACCCATTTAATTTGATAAATCATCTCGTTACGCGTGCAATCACCGAACCCGGTTATTCCATTCAAAAATCAAATCAAATTGTGCTCCTCCGCTCAAATTTCACCTATATAATAGAGGGTAAACCTCCATAATCGAACATACAAACTTTCTGTAATCTCAATTTGATCAAACACACACACATACATCGGAATCAATCATCGTCTTCATCGTGAACCTGCAACTCAGTCGAGGCCTCTGTCCAAGCAATTTGGACCAAAATTATCAAGGGGCTATTAGTCTAATACATCAGTCAAAGCTGTCCACGAGTTTAATTGAATTATCATCAGCCATTGTAACATTTCGTATTTTTTTAATAATAAAGCTGATTTTGCTCGATGTTGATTCCGAAGAATACAATAATAATAATAATAATAATAATAATAATAATAATAATAATAATAATAATAAATAATGTTAATGGTAATAATAATATTAAAAAAATAATAATAATAACAATGGGTTATAAATATATATATATATATATACATATATATATATATATAAAGAATTAATTATTATAAATTGAGTGCAGGGGGTATTTTGTAAATTATGAAACTTAATTTTAAAGTTTCAAGCCTGAAGTAATAAACTCAAAACCACAGGGACCAAATGTGTAAAATCATTTAAATCCCAGCCCCCCTCCCCGTCGCACCTCTGTTTCTCCGGCAACTCCTCGGCGACACTCCGGCGAGCTTCAAAAGCCGAGATCACGCGGTTTTGACCAAAACCAACACTCCCGACACATTCACGTGGGAGATTCGAACGCGTGGCAACTAAACAATTCTAAAATTCGAACGCATGCGGTGTAGAACCCGAGCCACGCGTTGTCGGACTTTTGTCAGTCCACAGATCGCACTAACACCTTGTTTTAATCAAATTAAACGAACGAGGACTACCATAAGTCAGTTTCTAATCAATCCCCATTATCCATTTCACTTGAAACGAATTTAAACACACCTTCGAACACCACCAAACTGTCGGACCTGCAACTGAGGTGTTCATCTTCTTTCGAGCTTTGAAACCTGAAATTGATTGAAGGATATAGTTCGTGAAGGTGATCTGAAGCTTCCACAAGAGGAATTTGATTATCATCACCATTTGCACCTCGAATCCATCCCCTCTCTATCGCGACTGTCATCGACCAATTCAGCTTCAATTCATCATTTTACGGGTAATTACATACACACACACACTCGTTTAATCATGGGGAACAAAAGCCCCATGATTGCAGAAGCAATCAAAGTCGAATTCGGGTTCGATTTGGGTTGATTCAATCTAGGGTTCATAGGGTATTTGGGGAAATTGGGTTAAGAAGGCTTATAAGCAATTGGAACCGGACCTTAACCGCGGTTGTGACCTTGGTTCACTGGTCCCTGCACCCATTGCAATCATGAGGTCCCGGTTCGACCCCGGGCCACCTCAACTATTTTTTGGGGCCTTTTAAGCCTCCAAAAATTATAAGAAAAATTGTAAAAATTATAAAAATATTTTTACAAACATCAAAAATTTTCAGAACAATTTAATTAATTACTGAAATTTATTTTTAACATTTTACCTATTTAATAAATGTTTAAATAAGTAAAATTACAAATAATACAAAATTATTTAAACAAAAGTGAACTTCTAATAATAATTTAATTTATTAAATTATTATTTGACACTATATACTCTTGATTATTTCAAATAATCGTTATTATTGTTTTAATTATGAGTAAATATAAAAAGTGATATATTAAAATCATTTCAAATAACAAGTTCATTTCTTTTAGTTATACAAATAATTAAATATTTTAATTAATTATCATATAATTAATTATATAAAATTAATTATTTGTTTTTCCACACTTTAACAATAAATCAAACGGTTACGCATAATAATACGTTTATTTTAAATTTTAAACATAATCGTTTTCAATGAATTCATTTTATTTATTTCGAGACATTCAAATTAAATAAATTAGTTTATTTAAACTACCATTCCAAAACTCAATAGGAATCCTAATACATTCCCACATTCTCAAATCATTATTATTCTAATTCGAGACACCGTTCCTTAGGTTAATCGTAAGGAAATCGTTGGTGTTTAATCTATCACTTCCAGGTTCTAATATCATCAATCAAGTGAGTATTCATATCCCTTTTTTATATCATTTCCTATTTGGGGGAAATCATGTGATACAATATATTCAATCATGATATTCTATGTTGTTTCATTCTAAATTCAATTCAAGACAGGTTATGTTATTACTTGCAATTACGTGAACATACTATGCTAAACTGGACGACAATAAAACCCTAATTCAATCAATCAATCAATCCTGGCAACAATGTAGATCTACTGGTTTGGATAACCCACCCCATATGAATAGTCGAGTGGTGATTGTGCCAGAGGCAGGAGTTAAACTATGGTGTATGTGTGGAGTCTATTATTTGCAAGTGTCAAGTCAAGGGGTTGTTATTGTGTCAGTTTATCTATATGTTTTACTATTGCAATATAAGTCTTAACGTTACCTTGTGAATTGGATTATTCTCAATCATCAATCTATCTATATGTATATTCAAAACTATGACTACTCACCAGCTAATTCGTTAGCTGACTTTATTTTCTCACATGATTTCAGGTTAAGCAAGATAGTGGACATCTACCTGCTCATTTAAGACCCGGACTTAGTTAAAATAAAAGACAATTACTATTTGTGGTTTCAATTGTTGTATTTGTGTATGTTGAACTTATATTATCATGTAATCTGATTTTAATATTATTTCCACTATTAGACAACCATGTGTTATGAACAATCAATCATTCCCTCGTCCGCTCCGATGATTCCGCCGTCGGTCGGGGTGTGACAGATTGGTATCAGAGCCATGGTATAGGGAATTAGGTTATAGAAATGGAATGACCTAGACTATAACTAGGTACCTTTACACATGAGTCTTCTCATGTATTTTATATGCTTAGATAGGATTTTATGTGCCTTACATGTTTATACTTAATTATGTGATTATCTGCCTTAAGTGATTCTTCTTATACTTGAATCTATCAATGTACACACGAATCTTAACTCATATTCTAAGGCATTGTGTGCCTAATTCAAGTGATTTCAAACTCCAAAAAAACTCGATTGTATTCATGGTTTTCAAATCTCGTCAAAGTCCGTGTCACATGACCGAGAACATGCAATGCTGGAAGAGTAGGATACCTGTATCTTAAGGTGTTCTGTCTAGGCAAGGTATTTCATACAACTTGATTACCTTACCTGGGAACCCTCGAGATGGTATTCGCTTATAGGTACGCATGTCCTCGTGCTGGACACAAATACTTGATAAGTCAACGTAATCGTTTTGGTTTGCGAACCGAACGTTTACACTCCTAACCTCTCATGTTATTCTAAACAATCTCATTAACGATCTTATTATTTTGAAAAGTTTTAAAACCAATTACCGTTTTCATAGAGGTTTCTTCTTTCCATATATACAGAATGGCTTCTCGTCAAATCCGTTCACGATCTAGAAACTCTGGCCGCAAGATTGCTACTATGGTAGCACGTGAAGTTGCTGCTGTTATCCCAACTCTGCTTACCCACTTGAACCAAGGCAACAATACTGATCAAAACCCAACTGCACCAAACCCTCCCCAAACTTGTACCTACAAACATTTCAGTTCTTGCAACCCCACTAAGTTCAGTGGAACTGAAGGAGCTACCGGATTACTACAGTGGTTCGAAAGCATCGAGAACACCTTCCTAAACAGCGAATGCCCTGAAAATCTAAAAGTCCGGTATGCCACAAGTGTTCTCCAGAAACGCGCACTCACTTGGTGGACGGGGAGAAACGAACCCGTGGCACTGATGCTGCCCTGGCATTGACGTGGGCTGAAGTAAAGGAACTCATGACACGAGAATTCTGCCCACGAAATGAAATCAAAAGACTAGAAGCTGAATTCTGGGATTTGGCTCAGGAAAGCGGCGAGAATCTGGTTTACACCACCCGTTTTCACGAGTTGAGTCTTCTGGTTCCTCATCTAGTTACTCCCTCATCTCGAGCTATCGAGAAGTACATAGGTGGTCTCCCTATGCAAATTCAGGATACCGTGTGGGGTAGGAACCCTACTAACTTGGCAGATGCTATCCGTCTAGCAGCTCAGTTAACCGACAACCATGTCAAGGCCGGTACCTTGACAGGAAGGGTGACAAGAAGAAAATGGAGAAGTCTTCTACTGAAACAACCAAGGAAGACAAGCCTGAAACTTCCAGGAACCGGAAGAGGAAGGCTAACTCTCAAAACTTTGCTGTAGTTACCCCTGCTGTTCCAATCAACCAAGTCGCACCGACCTATCAACCAACCATGAATAATCAAGCCCCAACAAAGAAACCATACACGAACCCATACACCGGGCATTTCCACAATGCAACATCTGCAAGTATCATCATCCTACTGGTGCTAAGTGTCGTCAGGGCACCAGTTGTGGTCGTTTTGGCCATACATTCAACATATGCAGGAATGCTGCTAAGGTATTGGTAAATGCGCCAGTCAACAAAACCCTCCTGCAATTGCTCAAGTTCGTGCATGTTATCAATGCGGTGATCCAACTCATTTCCGTAACCGATGTCCTCAGCTCGGTAATGCCGTACCCGCAGCACAAGGGCGTGCTTTTAACATCATGCCCAACAAGCTCAGGCTGCCAATGATGTGGTGGATGGTACGTTCCTAATCGATCATCAATATGCTTCAATTTTATTTGATACCGGTGCGATAAAAGTTTTGTATCCTTAGAATTTGAACCTTGCTTGTTAATACCCGAACTAAGTTAGGGAAAACCGTACAGTAGAAATAGCTGATGGAAAATCCGTCACAATGATTCTGTCATCCAAAATTGTCCCCTTAAACTTAGTGAACACGAATTCCTGTCGATCTTATACCGATGCCACTTGGAAGTTTGGACGTCATTATAGGCATGGATTGGTGTCAAAGAACCATGCTGAAGTCGTCTGTTTCGAGAAAATCATCCGGATCCCTCGCGCATCTGGAAGTGTCTTAAATATTTACGGGGAAAAGTCTTCCAAAGGACTTAAACTCATGGCACTAAAGCCCAAAAGTACCTCCGCAAGCGTTACGTGGCTTTCTTAGCTCATATCGTGAAAACGGATAAGAACCCTAAGAAGATTGAAGACATTCCGGTTATTCGAGAATTTCCCGAAGTCTTTCCCGAAGACCTAACCGGTCTTCCTCCCGTTCGTCAAGTTGAATTCAGGATCGACCTTGTGCCTGGTGCAACTCCCGTGGCAAAATCACCTTATCGTCTCGCGCCTTCCGAAATGCAAGAACTTGCTAGCCAATTGCAAGAACTGTCAGACAAAGGATTCATTCGCCCGAGCTCATCACCGTGGGAGCCCCAGTCTTATTCGTGAAGAAAAAGGATGGTTCTTTTCGTATGTGTATCGACTATCGAGAACTCAACAAACTCACAATCAAGAATCGTTACCCATTACCCAGAATCGACGATCTGTTTGATCAGCTTCAAGGAGCCACTCATTTCTCAAAGATCGATCTTCGTTCTGGTTATCACCAACTCCGTGTGCACGATGATGATATCCCAAAAACCGCTTTCCGAACGAGATATGGCCATTACGAGTTTACAGTGATGCCATTCGGGTTAACCAACGCACCGGCAGTATTCATGGATTTATGAATCGCGTGTGCCGACCATACCTAGACAAATTCGTGATCGTATTCATCGACGATATCTTGATATACTCCAAATCCAAATCCGATCACGAGAACCACCTTCGTCTAATACTCGAACTTCTGAGGAAAGAGAAACTCTACGCCAAATTCTCAAAGTGTGAATTCTGGCTTAATGAGGTTCAATTTCTTGGTCACATAGTAAACAGCAAAGGAATTCACGTTGATCCCGCAAAGATCGAGGCAGTAAAGAAATGGGGAGAACCTAAGACTCCTACCGAGGTTCGTTCATTTCTTGGACTAGCCGGATATTATCGACGTTTTATTCCTAACTTCTCTAAGATTGCTGTGCCACTCACTGCTTTGACCACAAGGATAAGCCTTTTTCTTGGGGGCCTGATCAAGAAAAAGCATTTCAAACCCTCAAGCAAAAGTTGTGTGAGGCGCCGATTCTAACACTTCCTGATGGAAACGACGACTTTGTTGTCTATTGTGACGCTTCAAAACAAGGTCTAGGGTGCGTTCTCATGCAGCGAGGCAAAGTTATAGCTTATGCCTCAAGACAATTGAAGATTCATGAGAAAAATATACGACGCACGATCTTGAATTGGGTGCTGTCGTATTCGCACTCAAAATCTGGAGACACTATCTCTATGGCACTAAATGTGTTGTATTCACCGATCATAAGAGTCTCCAGTACATCTTCAACCAGAAGGAGCTTAACATGAGGCAACGACGATGGGTCGAACTACTCAATGACTACGACTGTGAGATTCGTTACCACCCCGGTAAAGCTAATGTCGTAGCCGATGCATTAAGTCGTAAGGTCAAGTTATGCTTCAAAGTGTTACCATCCAAACCGACCTCTTGACCCTATACTCGAAGCTCAACACGAATCAGTCACCGAGGGCAACATGTATGAGGAAATGTCATGCGGTGCTGAACTCCAATTGGAAATCAAGTCGGACGGACTACTGTACTTTCTAAATCGACTTTGGATTCCGAATCGCGATAATCTTCGAACAACCATCATGGATGAGGCTCATAAGGCTCGTTATTCTATTCATCCGGGAGCAGATAAGATGTTCATGAATCTTCGGAACCAATATTGGTGGCCCGGCATGAAGAAGGATATAGCCTTGTATGTATCTAAATGCCTCACATGTTCCAAAGTCAAAGCCGAGCATCAACGTCCCTCTGGATTACTCGTACAACCCGAGGTTCCATTATGGAAGTGGGAAAGCATATCCATGGATTTCATCACCAAGCTGCCTCGTACCGCTAGTGGTCACGATAGTATCTGGGTTATCATTGATCTTGACTAAGTCGGCTCATTTCATTCCAATTCGGGAAGATTATCGAGTCGAGAAATTGGCTCGCATCTACATCAATGAAATAGTCAGTCGGCATGGTGTACCTTTAGATATTATCTCTGATCGCGATGGTCGTTTCATCTCTCATTTCTGGAAAAGTCTTCAATCAGCCCTTGGGACTCAACTAAATCTTAGCACAGCCTATCACCCGCAAACCGACGGTCAGACTGAAAGAACGATACAAACCCTCGAGGATATGCTCCGGGCTTGTGTCATTGATTTCAGTGGATCGTGGGATTCTCATCCCCGTTGATCGAATTCTCTTACAATAACAGTTACCATACCAGCATCCAGATGGCACCATTTGAGGCCTTGTATGGCCGAAAGTGTCGATCTCCCATCTGCTGGTCTGAAGTTGGTGAATCACAGATTACTGGTCCGGAATTGATACAAGAAACAACAGACAAAATTCATAAGATCCGTGATAACTTGGTGGCTGCTAGGAATCGTCAAAAGCATTATGCTGATAAAGACGTAAGCCCATGGAATACAATGTCGGTGATCTCGTACTTCTTAAGGTATCACCTTGGAAGGGAGTGATTCGCTTTGGAAAGAAGGGAAGCTAGCACCTCGTTACGTGGGTCCATTCAAAGTGCTCGAGCGAATTGGGAAGTGGCCTACAAGCTTGAACTACCCCAAGAACTCAGCAATATACATCCAACGTTTCATGTTTCAAATCTCAAGAAATGTCTTGCCGATGAAATCTCCACATCCACTCGACGAAGTCCAGATTGATGAATCTATGCACTTTATTGAGAAACCTGTGGAAATTATGGATCGGGAAGTCAAACAACTCAAACGCAGCCGAATACCAATTGTCAAAGTTCGTTGGAGTCTAAACGTGGACCAGAGTTCACCTGGGAACGTGAGGACCAAATGAATCCAAGTACCCTCATCTTTTCGTTCATCAGCCTCCTAGTGATTTAAAATTTCGGGACGAAATTTCCTAAAGCAGGGGAGACTGTAACATTTCGTATTTTTTTAATAATAAAGCTGATTTTGCTCGATGTTGATTTCCGAAGATACAATAATAATAATAATATAATAATAATAATAATAATAATAATAATAATAATGTTAATGTAATAATAATATTAAAAA